>OZ010636.1:1217607-1222801 GCA_963932165.1 Pimpla rufipes | reverse complement strand
AATATCAAAATCGTCATCGACGACGCGAAGTGGCACGATTGGCTCTCTCCGAGGGCTTGCGGCGAATCCATCCTCGGGGCTGCTCATTCGCCCACTCCGGCGGCACATCGAAGTTGTCGCTTGGTGATGGCGAAATTATCCTTGGCGGAGTTCGTCGCGGTGATGGAGGCGACACCACCTCCCCCAAGTCCGACATCGTCGTGGATTCGTCGCTGTCGTTGTCCTCCATGTTGTTGTTGTTGTTGTTGTTGCCGTTGCCGATTCCCGATGGGCCCGCTACAGCACCATCACACTCTTCATACTGGTTGAAACCGTGTCATGATGGTGCTGCAGTGTGCTGCATCTCAAGCCAGAGCATCGTCTTCACCTCGCGCCCTTCAATGGAATTCGGGTCCATTGAATGAGCTAGAGGTGTCGACGCTGCCGCTTCATCTCGGGCCTCGATGTCCGGCTCCTCATCCGAATCCTCCATCAAAGATCGTCTTGCTGAAAAATAGTTAAAAAAATTAAGTTAAAAATTAAGTATGGAGGGGGGGATAGAGATAGAGAGAGAGGTAAAGGTTTGAGCAGACGTCGAGACAGAGACGGAGATAGATGCATAGATGGAGAGAGCATCTCTCTCAGTCTCGATGTGTGCTCAGACTTCCACGTCTCTCTCTCTCTCTCTCTCTCTCTCTCTCTCTCTCTCTCTCTCTCTCTCTCTCTCTCTCTCTCTCTGTGAGTACGACTGTACGTGCCGTCCTGTCGCTCCTGCTTCTCGTTTGATTTTCTCTGCCGCTGGTTGCCTTCGGGCGTTTTTGTTGCAGCAAATAGCGAGCCTAATATACGCTTTTTCATCCCTGATATCTGTTGGCCTGGCTTTTTTGCACTTAATCAGTATAATCAAGGATGGAAAATCGTCTGGATTTTGTAACCTCAACTCGGTGTGGCTGACCATCTTGCCCCACGCATGCCTTCTTGATCATCGCCGTGGGCACGCATGCGCACGCTTTCAAGTCGGGCTACTATCGTCACGCCGCATTCGTCGCCCCCACTCAGCTACATCGTCGTAGATCATCGCGCCCCGTCGATCACTACCTTGGCTCGATACACGCCGCTGCCGTCGCAGCGACACCGCGCGATCACCTGTGTTGCGCTGGATCGCCTCGTCCGACGACTCTTGCCGAGTTCCGCCGATTATCACCGAAGCTCGTTACACGCCGCCGTGTCTGCTGCCGCTACCGTCGCTCCGCCGGGCGATTACCCAGCTCGACGACTTTTGCCGAACTTCGCCGAGTGGCTCCGATCCCGACAGCTGCCTCGACCGCTCAGCTGATGTGCATCGTGTTGACAGCTACGAATGCGCTAAAATACTGCACCGCTTTCGCTTAAGTATCATTTATGTCTCTACCAGTGTGCGCTAAATGCTCGAAATCTATTGCCACGCGTTCCGTCTCGTGTTCCTCATGTGAGAAAATCTTTCATCCGGGCTGTGCTAAATCTTACGCTACGTACCGTTCGACTAGTGAGTGCTGTGCTGTTAGTTTATCGAACCCTGTCGCTCTCACACCTGTGTCGACGCCCACGCGCTTCGGCATCATGCCGAACTTGCAGCACAGCCCCCCGCGCACGCCCGGCGTGACGCAAAATTCCAGTATTCACGATTTGCTTCTCGGAATGTCACAAAAACTTGATAGCATTGATAATTCGAACGAGAAACTAGCTGAGAGACTTGAGACATTCATGGATTCGCAGAATAAGTTTAATGACGAATTCAAAGCCACACTAGCTTGCATCCCTGAAATGAAGGCGCAACTAGATAGACACGAGGGTGATATATCGGATTTAAAACAAGACGTGCAAAGTATTCGAACTGAACTCGTGAGTCATGGCAATCCGTCGAAGCAAGCCGGTCCCTCGGTCCCTGCGGAAATTATGCTCGCCGGCGTCCCTAGCGGATTAGAAGAATCGCCTCGTGAGATTGCTGAAATGATTTTTGATGCTCTCGAAATTAAATCGCTCGCGACAGATATCTTGAGTGTGCGTGCGATTCCGAACAAGCCTGCCTCGCGCGCTGCAGCGGGTAATTCTCTTTCGTTTATTATTGCGCTCAAATCCACCCAGGTCCGTGACTTCATCGTCTCGAAAAAGCGTATGAAACCGAACCTCAAAATTAAAGACGTCTTCGGCGATGACGAGCCGGGTCTTATCTTCGTGAACGAAGTACTCCCACCTGACGTATACAATTTGTACAAACTTGCTAAAGCTCGACTTGCTACGTCATCGTTTAAATACGTGTGGACTCGATCAGGTTGCATCTTTGCACGCCAGAGCGACGGGAAACCGGCTATCCCCAT
The DNA here is from genome assembly GCA_963932165.1 of Pimpla rufipes. Taxonomy (NCBI): domain Eukaryota; kingdom Metazoa; phylum Arthropoda; class Insecta; order Hymenoptera; family Ichneumonidae; genus Pimpla; species Pimpla rufipes. Next base: position 1,220,465 of record OZ010636.1, on the reverse strand, counting down.
TGTGACCGAAGCCGATTTGTCAAAAATAATCTGACCACTAGCGATTCAACTCTCCGGTTCGAGTAATAATCACGTCACCTCCTCTGAGAAGTCATACTTACGTATCGCGCAATTTAATGCAAATTCGTTGATCGGCCACATCGATTTAGTTCGTGAGTATTTTAAACAGTGTGATCTACATCTCGTCGCCATCTCGGAAACATGGCTCCACCCGTTGATTCCAGACGATCTACTTTTCATTCCGGGCTATTTTCTTATCAGAAACGATCGTGTGGGCAAAGTAGGCGGAGGCGTCGCGTGTTACGTGCACAATTCCTTGATAGCGAATATTGTTGCTTCGTCCCCCAATGAATTTAATAATCACCTCGAGTATTTACTTCTGGAAATTCGTACCTCTAAACATGTCCTCCTTTTCGCGTCTATTTATCGGCGCCCTGAAGGTCGTTTTTTCGAGGAGTTTCATACTGAGTTAACGATGCATCTTCATGCCTACCAGAATATCGTTCTAGCGGGGGATTTCAACTGCAACCTTCTACATGACAATTATAAATCGCAGAGTCTCCGTGAATTTACTCACTCTTTATCTCTGCATCTCGTCGACTCTGAGGCGACCTATCATACTGCCACTTCTGACTCGATTCTTGATATTTTTATTGTCGACTGTCTTTCTAAAGTGGAGTCGCTTTCCCAGTCTGACGCGCCGTTCATCGCAGGCCATGATCTACTTAAGCTCACATATAAATTCGACACCTCGGAATGTAAGCCGCTTGTCCTTACTCGCCGCAAATATGCTAATCTCGACAATGGCGCATTCCTTGTGTCGTTATACGAGATTCTTACGGAAATTGACATTGAGCTTCACTGTCGCTGCACTACGCAAGTCGACATTGATAATCTCACCTCAATCGTATCCGATACTCTGACTGCTGCGCTTGACATCCATGTGCCACTCAGTCAGTTCAAGGTGACTCGACCGCCTGCTCCGTGGATTACGAAAGAATTTAAGATTAGGATGCAGCAACGTGACTCCATGTACAAGCAGGCGAAGCGAACAAAAAATTCTCTTAAACTTGGATTGTATAGGGACTTAAGAGATAAGCTCACAGCCGATTTGAGGGAAGCAAAAAGTGCGTACCATTTGAAATGCCTTGGATCGATCACTGATCCTACTAAAATCTGGAAAGAGCTGGCTCGTCTTGGCCTCACAAAATCTGAGAACTCTTCTCCTCTGAATTTCTTTTCTCCGGACCAATTGAATCGCCACTACTGCTCGATTTCAAACGCTTGTTTGCCGTGTTCCTATCAGGATTTCCTCGGAATCATCTGTCGGCCCTTGCCCTCTCGACACCTTTTTACGTTCAAACTCGTGGATCCCGACATTGTCCTTAGACATATCACATCGAAGCCACTCCACTCGTTTGTATCAGGTCTCGATGGCATCCCTCTCTTTGCCATTCGAGTAGGATTCCCAGCGATCGCGTCTCTCCTGACCTCGTTGTTTAATAAGTCACTTGAGCTTTCACTTTTCCCGACCGCTTGGAAAGTCGCCATTATTCGTCCCTTACTTAAGATTCCCTCTCCTCTATCTCCTTCTGATACCCGTCCGATCGCTAATTTATCCGAAGCCTCCAAGATACTCGAGAAGATTGTGCACGAGCAGCTTGTGTCCTTCATAGAAAATCACAATATCCTGGATCCTTTCCAATCTGGATATAGAGAAGGATTCAGCACGCAGACCGCGCTCCTCCGGGTTGTTGATGATGTTAGGAAAAATATCGACGAACGCAAACTAACGATTCTGATACTGTTCGACTTCAGCAAGGCATTTGACACTGTTTCGCATTCTCGGCTTCTATCTAAACTGCATGATTTGGGCTTTGCTCCTACTGCACTCTCTTGGTTCTTCTCTTATTTAACAGAGCACTACCAGTCGGTAATTGATGAAAAAAGAGAAATTTCCCCGCAGCATAATATCAACGCCGGTGTCCCCCAAGGTTCTGTGCTTGGGCCCTTGCTGTTTTCGCTCTTTATTAATGATATCTCGGCATCCTTAAAACACACAAAACATATGATCTTCGCGGACGATACGCAGATTTATTTAGACTGCTACCCGTCACAACTTTCGAATGCCCTCAGGTTAATTGCAGAAGACGCGGAAGCAATCTTTGAATTTGCAAACACGAATGGGCTCTCTTTAAATTTGGCGAAGACCAAGGTCATGATCTTGGGTAGTGCTGCGTTTGTCGCCTCTACTGATATCGACAGACTATCCCCAATTACGATCAACGGCGTGAACCTTCCCTTTGTCTCCGAAGTGCGAAACCTTGGAGTTGTCATTACCTCGAACCTATCATGGAGGAGTCAGGTCGCGTCGATCTCTCAGAAGGTACATCACTCCCTTTACCGAGTAAAATTTCATAAAAACTCTTTATCTCGTGACCTTAAAACTAGATTAATCTCCACTCTTGTTTTCCCGATCCTAGACTATTGTTGTCTAGTTTTTTACAACCTCACTGATGAGCTTAACACTAAACTTCAAAGATTGGTCAACTGCTGCATTCGATATCTTTGATCTTCGTCGTGATTAACACATCACCCCTTTTCGACACCAACTGCGTTGGCTCTCAGTGAGGAACAGACGCCGCTATTTCCTGGCTTGCTTCGCGTATAAAGTCAGGTACTTAAAAACTCCTCCTTATATCTCTTCACACTTCGTACAAACTGTCTCTCTCAGGCCGCAACGATCAGCAGCACCCGTTGGTTATTTCTGCATTCCCCCCTTTCGCACTGCCACATACAAGAATTCCTTCCTTGTTTCTGCAGTCTACTTGTGGAATTCGCTTCCTGATTGCATCACC
>OZ010636.1:1187607-1215107 GCA_963932165.1 Pimpla rufipes | reverse complement strand
ATAATTATAATGGAAATCATAAATATATATTTTCGACAAATCGAGAATTGCGAAACCTGCGTATATAGGCTTGACAAATTTAACTCTAACTTTCTTCAATTCGATTATGACCATGTCAGTATCAAATACAGTGCAGCTGTGGAAAGTCGGCTTTGCTATAAGGGCCCGCGCGCCATATGCCCCGTCCCACTTGGTCACGAGTTTGACTTCACGATGACGTCTCACGTTCTCCATCGTTTTGCCGAATACCGCATTATTCATTAATTTGAAGAAATTCTTCTCAAATTCATTTGATGATTTTTTACGTAGTTCGGTATTTAAATCTATATATTTTTTCAGCCATGTGTCTTGTTTAAATTGCAATACGCGGTGAATATTCGTTATTTTCAGGCCCAGACGGAGACACTGTTGCAAATTTCGATAATGAATAATATATCGGTTTTTCGGCAATAACGTTGTCGTGAGTTTTGTTTGTGTAGATCCGGGAGGGATAAAATGCTCCGGGCAGAGAGGAAGATCTTTGTGCAGTTCGTGAATTTCGATCGGATAGTCGAGATCAACCTCAAAAATGTACCCAATCGCATTATCCTCCGGAATCGACTTAATGTCAACTGTGCCATTTTGTACCCACTCAAAGGATCCGCATGGCAAAGCTTGACTCATCGCTGCGCCGTATAAGTTATTCACATCGAAATACATCAAATATGATTCATCTTCAGCGCTGTTAAAATCAGAGCCCATGTACCGATTGTTCGCCTTTGCGTAACGATTCGAACATTGCGCCACACCACCTCGAATGCCCCGCTCGATAAATAGCAACATATCAACATCGGTGATAAGCTGAAGTTCGATACTCGTACACTTAAGCATAGCATCGAACGCCAGTCCGGGCGCTGTGTAATAATGCAGCGGATCGAGATTGTACGTGTTGCTGCAATTGCTTCGAAAATTTTCAAAGATATCTGCAAGCAGCACATCAGTTTTCAAATACAAGTCGGAGTATTCGCCTAAGTTATTAATGTGAAATGTCGTCCAAACGTCAGTTGCGTGCGTGTAGTCCTCGTCGCTAATGTTCTCGTCGTATAATTTTGAATAAAAATTATTTTTTGTGGGCAGCTGTGTCTCGTCGAGTTTTGCCCAACTATCGAGATAGTCGTATGGGAAGACTCCTTTTCTCGTCAATAAATCTAATTCCACTGCATTATTACAATGTTGCCCTGTTATCACCTTATCCCCGATATTGAGGTATGAGGCTAATTTTTCGAGGCTGCTCGGCATGAATCGAAATGAGTCGATGAAACGAAATTGTATGCACGTTTCACCCACGCTTTTCGAAAAGGAAATATATTTTTCCTTGTTCACGGGCAGGAGTGTTATCGAGCCCGCAAACGTCGTAGCCAACGCACGAATCAAAAAATGTGCATCGTAGCCCGCTAGGTTGTGAAACACTACAGGAACTACGTGCGATTTTGTGAAATTTAAATTGCAATCTTGGTGGGCGGCGCCGCGGAATTTCCCGGTGAAATGACAATGATCGCGAACTTTTACGCACCCATCAACGAGCGGTAGTTCGCAAATATGACAAATCTCTGCGGACTTGAATGCATCTGATTCCTCGGTGGTCAATCGTTTCATCGGCACAATATTCTTTACTCTAAAATCCAAAATTTGTGCAATTTTTTCTAATTCACGCATAAACCAGAGTATGCAATCTTTACCGCGATGGCTCTTGTACTCCGCGAGAGATTTGTCATACGCGCAGTTAAAATAGTACCCGAGACTGTAAGGCGTATGTTTTTGATAGGCTTGCGGTGCAATGATAGGCTCGAGGAGGCATTCCAGATCCGCGTAAATTACAAATGGGACGCTTTCCTTGTATCGGAAGTTCTTAAACTTTAACATTGATTGCTCGGGTTCTGGTAAAATTACACTACAATTGTTCATAATAGCGCAGTCTACTATATGCTCACTGAGCGTCGATTCTTCACGAAAGTGACACAAACATCTGTCACATAGCCATGTGCGATGGGCAATGTTTGAAATTTGTTTGCTCACCAAACTCGAAAGATTTTTTATCCACGCGAAGTGATGCACCGGTGTGTAGAGCTTGAATTCGTCGACATCCTCGTTGTCGGATGCCTCTTCTTCCTCGTCTTCTCTGGCGTTGGGGCTTTCCACCATCAGTAGATGGGTCGTTGGTCTCACAGATTTGTACGTGCTGAGATACACGGGCACAATTTCACTTCGTCGATTTTTCCCACTCTCGATACCGTAAATGTTTATCGACAGGCCATTCATTCGCTCAAACTTCGACACATTTGTGACACTCATTGGAAAATCCAGTCCGTCATAATTTAAAACTTCGCTATAGTGGCGATACGAGGTGGTGCGATCTACAAGTGTTTCAGCCGGTAATAAAGCGGCCGTTACTGACCACAAGAAGCAATAGGCGTCACTGTTTCTCACATTAACAACCGCTTTTTTCAAAACTATGTCCCGCGGTAGCTGCACGTACGTCGAAATCCCACCTCGCAATGGCACAAATTTGTTTATATTTACACGTAAGTGTAAAACTTCGCGTAGACTCCAGCCAGATTCTTTCTGCTGAAAATCTTCGATTTTGCGTAACAGTGCAGATTTTACATGCTCTTCGAGCCACACGGTGATATCCGTCGATTGTAAAATTGCACCGTTTGCCGTTTGAAAGGACTTCTCCTCCTCGAGTGTTTCGTCAATTTTTACAATTTCGAAAATTGCAACTAAACTGACATTCACTTTTAAATTTCCCTCAGTGTGGCGGGCTTCGGTCAATTTCTCAGCGAGGAGACTTAGTGCATCATCGAGGAAATTCACGGGGTCATTGTGCTGTAGATTGACGATTAGCCCCGTGCGTACTCGTGATTGGGAAGCAGAGTCCATCTCCATCCATCGCACTCCACTCGCGGAAACGCCCGTACCGCACTTTTTAAATTTTTCAGCGAGCGTTGTTAATGTGGCGATCACTGCCTGATATCGCAGTTTTTCACCAACACTTAAGTCTTGTGATCGCAAAATTTTTCGCAAAAGCGTCACATTGTTCTCACTGAAACGCAGACACTTTTGAACTTCCGCGTGAGATATCGGCTTATCTTTGTGCGCGTCATATAACTTTTTCATAATGTTCGTGATTTTGTTACACTTATCCGGATCCATTTTTCCCCCCCTTTCTTAACTCACAATCAAATATGAGTTAAAGAAGAAGAAGAAAAGGGAGAAGAAGAAGAAGAGATGTCGACTGGCTGACTGATACATGGATTATGGAAAAATTTCAAAAATTCACAGGAATGAAACAGATTTCCCACCCTTAGCTCATTAGCTGTTAAAAATCTCAGACTGGACCAAATAGATGAGGTGGAGGTGGTAAAGCAGACCAATAGGCGCTAAACGCCAAGCGTCAAGTACCCAACACCCACCCCCCAAGAAGAAGAAGAACGTCTCGGATGCGACCGAGGACTCCACGGCGTATTGGGTGGTATTTTCCTTTGACATGCTGCAGTTTTTTCTTTCACACTCCAAAAATTCTTTCTTGTAACTTCGAGAGTGTATACACAATAAACTTGGTACTCGAAACCCTCGGCAATGGAAGGCAACTATGACGACGTTGACCGGTCGCAGGAGATATAATTCTAACACGAGCATTCTGTGTAAACAAAATAATTTTAAAAGATAAAATGAACCCCCCCCATGAGGAAGGGGTGGTGGATGGGAGGTGGGTGGTGGTTGGGTGGTGGGTGGTGGGTGGCGGCAGGGGGGGTTGGTGATGGGTGGTGGGTGGTGGATTGTGGGTGGTGGGTGGTGGGGGGTGGCGGGGGGGGGGCTAGATGGCGCCATCACCCGGGTTCGAGTCTGAACTAAGTGGTTCGTGTCTGAGCTAAAGAGGTCGGTAAATGCCGGTAACAGATCCCTTGATCCAGAACCGGCCTATTATATCTACTTATTCTCTTCAGGTAATAACAAAATGAGGGGTTTTAACTGTTTTTATTCGTTCATTTCCTGTATCTAATTTTTCAGGTAATTCAAAAATAAACAATACGTTTTTACGAAAATATTTTGTTTTATTTGTTTAAAACCTTACATAAGTGAGAAACTTACAGAATATGCCTAACACCGATGAACTGTTGTCCGCTGCCTATCCTATGATAAATGCAGACGAATGGGGTGAACAACGACGCAGGTTCTAACAATTCCTCGACTTCCGTTTTTACAACTTCCCAGGCGTCGAATTTGTCATCGAACTGTATATTTAAAATCAGCTTACTGAGAAAGATTACCTTGCTGGTATCGTTAGCAAAAATTCGTTCGACCTGACAAAAAAAGAACAAGAGACAAATTTTAGAAGATAGTAAAAATATTATAAGAAAAAACTGGGAACGAAAGGAAAAATAAAAAATAGAAAATATATTACACACAAAACTGAAATTTAAATAAAGTAAAAAATAACAAAACTGCCATTCAGCGTAAAGTCTGGGAGAAGTTCTTCAAATAGTTAGCGTAAAGTCTGTAAGAAGGCCTTCAAATAGTTAGCGTAAAGTCAGTATGAGAAGTTCTTCAAATAGTTAGCGTAAAGTCAGCATGAGAAGTTCTTCAAATAGTAAGCGTAAAGTCTGTTCTCACAAATTTTACACTGACTATTCGAAGAATCTCTTACAGACTTTACGCTGACTATTTGTGAACTTCTAATACTGACTTTACACTGACTATTTGTGAACTTCGAACACTGACTTTACTAACTATTTTAAGAACTACTCACAGACTGCACTGATTACTTAAAAAACTGAGTGCAGTCGTTGAAAACTGTCATCTAACAAGAATAGATCACAGTTTTGCGTACAAACCAAAAACTGAAAAATATTTTTTCGTTCCGTTAGAAAAACTTTAAAACAAACCAGAAATCTTACCTTTGAATTGCGGGACAAGGTGTGCAAAGCCCCACTCGCTCAGCAAATCGTCAATGTTAGCGTCTGCCATAATTTATATCCGTCACCTGTGAATGTCGAATGTCGACAATGAACAATTGCGACAATAAAGATAATTGTTCCGTCGCATAGGACGTTTTCAGTAAAAATTCGTAGTTAATAATTTAGTTAAGAATGCTCACAGTCAAATCATACGGTACATTCGGAACGACGACTGCTTTACCCCGAGGACCAATAAAAAAGAGGAATTCCCGAATTATTGTCGGGTCCGCGCGACGCGGCGTACGTGCCAGTTCGCTCGAACCGAACCGCGACATTTGGCGAGCAGATACATTCATGTCTAAATCTCTTTACAGTTTAAGCCGTATTGTTATCACTACCGTAAAGAAATCTGTGAATAATAAAACACACGTGCAGAGCAGCTTGGGCTGTCCTCGAGGACAATCTGACCAGTAGAACCGTACACCCTAATAAAAGGATTAACCGCCGCGCTCACTTGACGCTCGAGTCAAGCGCGGAAAACTTTTTATTATGGTGACTAGTGCGTCACGGGAATTTCCCTATGGTCATGATTGGGTCCGACAGCGATGTCCACGTTGCACCCTTCTTTCCCACCTAATTCTCCTTCGTGATTGGTGATGAGAAAATATTCCTCCCACTCTTAATTTTGCACCAATAATGTTTTCGTGGAACGTAGAATTTGACCCCTCTCAAATTTTGAGGACTTCTCGTCACCAACTACGAATCGCCAGTCTAGAACTTCACCTCGACCGAGACACATCGAGAACTACTGGGCAACAGTTGAGATTGTCTCGTGTCGAATCAACTAAGTATTTTGTGCCTTGAAATTACTTTCAAGCATAAACAAAGACTCGTTACCATAACATCAATTAAATCTTAAGTGATTAGTGTAAACTGTTGAATTTTTAAATAAATCATATTTATCTGTTCTTCGGTTTCAAGACATTAATTTCACTTCTGAATAAAAATCAAGTCGTTGGTGATTAATTTCCCTGACGACGATACCTAGGGACTACGTCACCACCAGAGTGTAAATCGGGCCTTACAACCCCGACAGGTCGTAGTAACACCGCGCGGTCCCGACGTATCGCACATTTTGGTCCTTCGAGCCGGATCACACGTGATCCGGTCTAAATCATTACAGTCTACGGACGTTAGTGGCAGTGCTACTGTAGTGATAGTGACAGTGAAGAAACGAGGACAATCGAATCCGTAGTCAACATCGCTAGGCGAGAAGCACGTGACAATTCGTTGTCGATTTAATTCATTCGTCAACTTCCACCCGTTGAAACTCTCCTCGAACCACGAAAATGTCTCTTTCGGAGGAGCAACGGAAATTGAAAGACAGACTGGTGCGCAAACGCGCCTACATCAAGGGACAGTTCACGTCCTATAAAAACAATTGGACGCGCAAAGGGAAGACCCCGATCTTACGAGGCTCAAGGTCTACGGTGAGCGGCTTGCGACTCATTTCACAGAGCTAAGTCGTGTGACAGACGAGTTAGAAGAGCTCGATCCCGAGGGTGACCACTCAGCAACTCTCGCCGCAATGGAAGAGGAATATTGTGACCTCCTAGTAACTGAACGAGAGTTGGAAAAGAAAACATCTGCACAGACGCTTTCCGTTGGAAGCAGCGCAGCCAGCGAGCAGCGATCGTCGCCAAATCCGTTTGGAAACGCAAACGCGAACACACGACTTCCGGAGCAGGATCTGCCGAAATTCGACGGCAAATACGAGGACTGGCTGAGCTTCAAGGAAGACTTTCAGTCATCTATCGGACTACGTTTGGATCTCACGGACACCCAGAAACTGAAATACCTTCGGTCATGTCTCCGTGGAGAGCCCGAACAACTCGTGAGAAGTTTCGACACAACAAACGCGAGTTATCAAGACGCCTGGAATCTCCTGAAGCAAACGTTCGAGCACAAGGGAAAAATTGTCGATCGTCACCTCTCCGCTATTTTCGGCATCCCGTTCATGCAGAAGGAGTCGACAGCCGAACTCAGGGCAATGATAGGCACGGCACAACTGCATCTGTCGGCGCTAAAGGCTCTCGACGTCAACGAGCGGGACTGCATCCTAGTGTACCTGTTGGTCCAGAGGCTCGACAAGACGACGCGCCGAGACTGGAGACGAGCCCAGAAGGGAAAAAGGGTCGCCACGTTCGATGAGTTAATCACGTTCCTACGTGAGACCGTCCTATCCTCCGACGACACCACTCCGGCTCGGCCACCGAGAGATGACAGGGCGAACGAGTTCAAAAAGGGTAAAGGTAAGAGCAGTGATCATGCAACAAAGGGTCAAGAGCACTCAAAAACGCAGTGCTTCACCGCAACCGCTGCTACGGAATGCTCGGTCTGTAAGGGGCCGCAGCATCCGGTCTTACGGTGCCAAGGATTCAAGGCCCTCCCTGCGAAGGAAAGGCGAGACGTAGCAGTAAAGACACGGCTGTGTCTCAACTGTCTCAGCTCTGAGCACAGTACAAAGGAGTGCAGGTCGAAGTATGCGTGTATGGTCTGCAGACAAAAACACCATACCTGGCTTCACTACTCGGAAGCACCGAAGACCACTCCCCCGATACCAAGTACTAGCGACGCATGACTAGTACGTCCCGAAGTCGCCACGGAGAGCTCCGATATGATGACACTTGTCGCCAACGTCATATCGAAGGAATTATTGGTTACTGCCGTTGTCAAGGTCACCGATGTAAGGGGATCAGACAAGCTGCATCGAATACTGCTGGATACCTGCTCGAACACAAATTTCATGACCGACAGGCTAGCCACTTCTCTCGGTCTCCCCAAGGAGAGATGCAGCATCCCCATCAGCGCGATGAACAAGACACGCAGTACCACCAATTATCTGGTAAAGGCGACAATAAAATCGAGACTCAACGACTTCAGAAGGACGTTGAGCTTTCTGACGGTAAAGGACATCGCTGGACTGACACCGGATGAAAGGATATCGCGGGAATTCCTGAATATCCCACGCAACAAACCACTAGCGGATCCACAGTTCGACCAGCCGGGAGAAATCGACATGCTCATCGGTTCCGGGACGACCCTCTCTACATTTTGCGTGGGCCAGATAAAATTGTCCAAACCAACGGAACCAGACTTGTGCTTGCAAAACACTCGTCTGGGATGGATCATCGGTGGAAGCATCGCTGAGAGAGACGCGGCCAACGATTTCACCAGCGAACGCCAATGCTTCCTCACGAACTTGGAGAGTGTGATGCGACGATTTTGGGAAATCGAAGAGCCGATTCGACAACATCACCCGGTCGAGACAGAGTGTGAGGAGCATTTCCGACAACACACCACGCGCGACAACAACGGGCGGTACATCGTCGCACTCCCGTTCAACGACAAGAAATCGGAGCTAGGACATACGCGGACAATAGCAGAAAAACGTCTCGTGTCCATCGAGAGAAAGCTGCGTCGCGATCCGAATCTTCACACTCAGTACACCGCTGTGATTGAAGAATATCTTGTCCTTGGGCACATGACAAGGCTGCCATCCGAACCAACAACTAGAGGATTTTATCTACCACACCACGCGGTCATCAAGGAATCCAGCCTAACTACCAAGGTGCGAGTAGTCTTCGACGGATCGGCCAAATCCACGACGGGAATATCGCTGAACGAGACTCTGCTAGTGGGACCTACCATTCAGGACGACATTTTTTCACTCCTGTTGAGATTTCGTACACACAATTACGTGCTCACTGGAGATATTGAAAAAATGTATCGACAATTCCTGGTGCGTGAAGAGGATCGAGCGTATCAACGAATTCTCTGGCGCGACGCCGACGGTCAGATTGCTACGTATGAGTTGAACACCATCACGTTCGGCTTATCACCAGCACCGTACTTAGCCATCCGCTGTCTCCAACAGCTAGCTGAGGACGAAGGCCACGAATTTCCACGGGCCGCCACAGTGATAAAAAACGATTTGTACGTTGACGACCTTCTGACCGGGGCAGCTACATTTGACGAAGCGCTCACACTACGCAATGAAATCGACGCGCTCCTCAGACGAGGGAACCTCAACTTGCGACAGTGGGCTTCAAACGACACGAAACTCCTCGAAGGTCTTCCATCCAGCCATGTTAACCTGAAGCTTCAGTCGAAAGAGGACAACACCATCAAGACACTGGGAGTACACTGGAACTCGGAGCATGATTCGATAACGTACACAGTCCATCCCAGAACATTGAATGGTCGAGTCACAAAAAGACTCATCCTGTCGGACATCGCAAGTGTGTTTGACCCCCTCGGACTACTGGGACCAGTGATTACGCATGCGAAGCTAATCATGCAACGCCTCTGGCTGGAGAAATTAGATTGGGATGATGCCATACCACTGTCAATTTACACCGAATGGCTGAATTACACGACACATCTTCCAAGGCTAAACGACCTCTCGTTCACACGGCGAATCACGACAGATGAAACCAGAGACATCCAGCTGCACGGGTTCTGCGACGCCAGCGAAAGGGCGTACGGAGCATGCTTCTACGTCAGAGCAACCGACATTCACGGGGGAGTGACTTCCACATTATTATGTGCAAAAAACCGCGTCGCACCACTGAAGGGGGTAGCCCCGAACAAGTCTACGGCAAGCCAAGAGGATCAAGGAAACATCGCTCGCGTCACCATTCCACGGCTGGAATTATGCGCAGCTCAACTCTTGGCCAAACTGTACACGACGGTACGTCGAGCGACACGACTGGAGCCAAGCAAGACAGTCCTTTGGAGCGACTCTACAATTGCTCTTCATTGGATCAGAACAGCACCGCATCAACTTCAGCCCTTTGTCGCCAATCGCGTAGCCGACATACAGAAATGCACCGACGTCAGCAGCTGGAGACATGTCCGATCCGGAGATAACCCCGCTGATCTGATCTCACGTGGTCAGACTCCGTTGGAATTTATATCTCCTTCCATTTGGAAGCATGGACCGGTCTGGCTACTGGACGCTGAAGAAGACTGGCCACAGCTCGGATTAGCCAGTCTAGAGCGAGTACCAGAGTTGCGAAAGGTGAAGTGCTTGTCTACACCCATCCACAACGACATCATCACACGGTATTCATCAATAATCAAACTGCGACGAGTAATCGCCTACTGCCGACGATTCAAATCGAAGAGAAAAGGGCTCCTATCCAGCGAGGAACTTCAGGAAGCAGACAACGCCATAATAAAATCGGTACAAGCTTCTTGTTTTGCTGAAGATCTACACGAGCTCCACGAGGCAAAATGTGTAGACAAGAAGAGTAAACTAAAATCATTAAACCCGTTCCTCGACGATCATGGACTCATACGAGTCGGAGGGCGATTGAGACACGCTCCAGCATCCTTCAACCAAAAACACCCGATCATTCTACCTCGGCGACACCACATCACGGAGCTTCTGATACGGTATGAACATCTTCGCAACTACCATTCCGGAATCCAGGCCACATTGTACGCATTGCGTGGACGGTATTGGGTACTCGATGGTCGGAATCAGGTCCGACAAGTGATCCGAGCCTGCATACGCTGCCATCACGTCGATCCACGAACTACGAGCTGCCAAATGGGTGATCTGCCGAGAGTTCGCGTAACCGAAGCACGACCGTTTCTCAACGTTGGTATCGACTACTGCGGTCCATTCTTCATCAAGGAGAAGAAGTTCCGAAATCGCGGCCGAATCAAGGTCTACGTCGCTGTCTTTGTCTGTCTCGCAGTCAAGGCAGTGCACTTAGAATTGGTCAGCGATCTGACGACTGAGGGATTCATCGCTGCACTGAAACGATTTATCGCTCGAAGAGGACTCTGCAGAACCATCTACTCGGATAACGGCACCAACTTCGTAGGAGCGAACAACGAACTGAAGGAAATCAAGCAGCTTCTACAATCGAAAGAACACCAAAAGACGATGTTCAAACATCTCGCAGATCAGGGCATAGATTGGCATTTCATGCCACCACAATCGCCAAATTTCGGAGGAGTCTGGGAGGCAGCAGTGAAGTCGTTCAAACGCCACATGAAACGAGTGGTCGGCGATCAATTGTTCACGTTCGAAGAACTCAACACGTTCATCACCGAAGTCGAAGCAATTTTGAACTCACGACCTCTCACTCCAATCTCATCGGACCCCAACGATCTTGTAGTCCTTACTCCGGGACATTTTCTGATCGGCAATCCATTGACGAGTGCGGCTGAACTGGACCTGCAGCAAACACCAACCAACCGGCTCTCGACCTGGCAGCATATTCAGAAGGTCAAACAAGACTTCTGGAAGCGGTGGCATACAGAGTATCTGACGGAACTCAATACTCGTCACAAATGGACTCACGGATCCCATAGCATCAAACCAGATACGCTGGTGCTCATCAAGGACGACAACCAGCCGCCTCTACGGTGGCCCATGGGAAGAGTCATCGAAACCACGCCAGCCGCAGACGGAATCATCAGGGTTGTACGAGTAAAGACGGCCAAGGGCATCTTCACGCGAAACGTCCGGAGTCTTGCTCCACTACCCATGGAGAGCAGCATCAGCAACATTACCCATACAATTAAAACTTGATCGGTACCCTCTCAAGGGGGGAGTATGTTCCGTCGCATAGGACGTTTTCAGTAAAAATTTATTGAGAAAAATCATCCAACGCTCATTTTCGCACCATTCGCCTCTTCGCGCGCCGCGCGTGCGCGATACGTGGAACACAGGGGTGCCCACACAACCAAGACGTCAGACACACACATACTGTACTTTTGCTTCTCACGCTTGCTTGTGCATGCTCGCTTTGCGCTCGCTTAATAAATATTAATTATTCTCATATACGGTGTCATATTTGTGTTATCTGCAACAAAACCCTCAACAAAGAACAGGTTATGGGCCCAGAAGCGATCTAAAGCGCAGAAATATACACCAAGTTTTGAAACGAGTTCATGTGCACCACGTGTCAGTTTTTTGAGGTTAATCATGGCGGAGCCTATGCGGATTGCTATAACCAAACTTAATGGAGAAAACTACCAAGTTTGGAAATTTAAAGTGGAACTCCTGCTGATTAAAGAAGAACTATGGGATCAAGTAAGTTCAACTGTCCCAACTGATACCACAGCCGCTGCAGCGTGGAAGAGGAAAGATGATAAAGCTCGGGCTACGATCGGTTTGCTGGTGGAGGATTCGCAGCTTATCCATATTCGCAAAGCAACCACAGCGAAGCAGGTCTGGGATTCACTTAAGGAATATCATGAAAAATCCACATTGACCAGTAAGGTATACCTCTTAAGACAAATCTGTAATTTAAAGCTGGCGGAGACAGGCAATATGGAACAACACATTGCTACGATGCAGGATCTTGTCGATAAGCTCACTGCGCTTGGCGAAGAAATTAAGGATCACCTTTTCGTAGCCATGCTGTTGAGCAGTCTCCCAGAAACTTATAGTACACTGATTACAGCTCTTGAGAGTAGACCCGAGGCAGAGCTCACACTGGACTTCGTCAGAGGAAAATTACTCGATGAGTATAGAAGACGCAAGGGAGTTCCAGATTCAGGAGACGACAGCACAGCGATGAGAGCATCGCAGAAGAACACTGCGACAGCGGAGGAAGGAGGAAAGGCGTGTTTCTTCTGTCGGAAGACAGGACACTTCAAACCGGATTGCCTAAAGTATAAGAAGTGGAAAGCGAAGAAAGAAACCGAAAAGGCGAACCAAGCAGGATCAGGAGAAACCTCTTCAGTTTCCCTGTGCTTTAACGCACATCAAGGAAAAGGTGAAAAAGACGTTTGGTACGTAGACTCGGGTGCGACGAGTCACATGACTAATAATCGAGATTTTTTCAATTTTTTGGAATTGAAAAAGCTGCCTGACGTCACCCTCGCGAACGGCATAGGAGCAAAGGCCCTAGGAGTCGGTACAGGCACCACCAGATGCATCGATGGAAACAACAGAGAAACAACTGTCGAACTGACTGACGTCTTGTACGTACCAGACTTAACCGATACTTTACTGTCAGTCAAAAGGCTGGCAAAAAGGGGTCTAATGGTACAATTCAAGGATAACGGATGCAAAATAGTCAAAGAGGACCGCGTTGTGGCCACAGCAGTTCTTTCATCCGGTATGAACGTGCTGCAGGGAACGTCGAAAGCATTTGTCGCAAGCGGAAAGTCGCATACGGAAATCTGTCAGCACACTTGGCACCGAAGATTCGGGCACAGGAACATGCAAGATATACAGCAACTTCAGGACAAGAATATGGTTTCCGGAATCAATATACAAGACTGCGGGATTAGAGAGGTGTGCGGATGCTGCGCGAAAGGGAAGCTCGCGAGGACAACATTCCCTAAGGCGAAGGCAAACAGAGCGACGCGAATTCTGGATCTGGTACACACCGATTTGTGCGGTCCGATGCAGACAACAACGCCGAGCGGAAAGCGATACTACATGACTATGATTGACGATTACAGTCGATTTACGGAGATATTCTTCTTAAAGGATAAGTCAGAGGCAGCCGGAAAAATTCAAGAGTTTGTGCAGTACGCAAAAAATACGTTTGGCCGAGCACCGAGTGTTATAAGGTCAGATAATGGACGCGAATACATCAGTAACGAGTTAAAGCAGTTTTTCGCCAAGGAAGGAATACGTGCACAATACACAGCTCCTTACACACCAGAGCAAAACGGAGTCGCGGAACGGAAGAACAGAACGCTAATGGAGGCGGCCAGGTGCATGCTGATCGACGCAGGGATGGATAAACGGTACTGGACAGAAGCCGTTAACACGGCGAATTTTCTACAAAATATTCTACCCAGCGCAGCCATCGACAGGACACCCTATGAGCTGTGGAATAACCGAAAAGCGACTGCCGAAAGCCTGAGGATTTTCGGTTGCAAAGGATATACGCACGTACCGAAAAAAAAAAGGAGGAAACTTGAAGACAGAGCAAAGTTACTCACTTTCGTTGGCTACTCGACAGAATCTAAGGCTTACAGGATGTTGGATGAGAAGACAAACCAAATCACCGTCAGTCGCGATGTAAAATTCGACGAGAGCTATTCTCCCGATACAGGAAAGGACGCAAAACAAGGAAAACAAGAAGAAATCAAAAACAAACATGAAGAAAAGAAGAAAGGAGTCACAAACAACGAAACATTACACACAACATATGCAAAAATAGGCCTCGAAGGAAATTCAACCAAAAAGAAAAACGCAGAATGAGACGTTCAAGGAGAAGCGACAGAAGACATGGAAGATGCTGCGAGAGACGAAATCTACTACGAAATCGACGAAGATGAACAGTTGGACGCAACCGAGACAACGTTTGACGAAAGCCTACCGTGTGGAGACCACTCGTACAAATATGATGGTCCACCGGAAGATGTCGAAAACCTGGCGGCAAGGCAATCAGAGAGGTCAACGAAAGGACAGCCGCCTGATCGGTATGCACCCACAGCGAGAATAGTAAGAGAGGAATATCAAGAACCAAGAAGCCCACGCGAAGCGCTCGATGGCCCAGAGCACAAAGAGTGGGCGCAGGCCATGGACGAGGAGTTTCGTTCACTGGAGAAGAATCAAACATGGAAATTAACCGAACTACCTGCAGGCCGGAGACCGGTCGGTTGCAAATGGGTCTTTAAGAAGAAGCAGAACATGGAAACGGGAAAAACGAGGTACAAAGCCCGACTCGTCGCGCAGGGATTTAGTCAGAAATATGGCACTGATTACGACGAGGTGTTTGCACCCGTGGTTAGAGCCGAAACTTTACGCTTACTACTCACGATCGCAGGAGAAAAAGGACTGAACATTTACCACTATGATGGGAAGACGGCTTTTCTCAACGGGGAGCTTGAAGAGACAATCTTCATGAAGCAGCCAGAGGGATACGTCATCGCTGGAATGGAACACCTAGTGTGCAAGCTTAAGAAGAGCTTATATGGCTTGAAGCAGGCTGCAAAAGTGTGGAATGAAAAGCTCCATAGATCAATCATTAATCTTGGATTCAAGCAGAGTGAATCGGATCCATGCTTGTATTCAAAGCGAAAAGAAAAGGAAATCCAATACATGATCATCTATGTGGACGACATTCTTGTTGCAGGCTCCAACACACAAAAAATAAACGAGACAGCAAACGGCCTGGAACGAAAGTTTGAGCTCACCCGACTCGGAGAGCTTGAACATTACCTGGGCATCAATGTACGAAAGGGCTCAGAAGGTATCTACAGCATCGACCAAGAACAATACATCGACAAAATCATCGAGAGATTCGGTCTGGACGACGCCAAGCCGTCAAAGATACCACTGGACACAGGATACTTCAAAATATCGGAAGAAAAAAGGCCCATGACGAACAGCAGTGACTACCAGAGTCTCATCGGGGCTCTATTGTACGTGACAACGCATACAAGACCGGATATCGCAGCAAGCGTGTCCATTCTGAGCCAACGGGTCAAACAACCCTCCATGACTGACTGGACAGAAGCGAAGAGAGTCGTACGATACCTAAAGGGTACGAAAAATCTACGGCTGAAACTAGGAGGAAAGAAGAGTCCGCTCATCGTCTACGCAGACGCGGATTGGGCGGAGGACACCGTGGATCGCAAATCTCACAGCGGATATCTGTTCCAATACAACGGAGGAGCGATAGCATGGTCCTGTAGAAAACAAACATGTACAGCGTGGTCAAGCTGTGAAGCGGAATACATCTCACTGGCTGAAGCAAGTCGAGAGCTACTCTGGATCCGAAGGCTTTTAGAAGACTTTCAAGTGGCAGACACCGGAGCAACGAGAGTTTACGAAGACAATCAAAGTACAATTAAATTGGTCAAGAACAAGGAGTTCCGAAGCCGAACCAAACACATCGACACCAAATATCACTTCGTGAACGATCTGGTAGAGAAGAAAGTCGTAGACTTGCAATACTGCCCAACCGAAGATATGATCGCAGACATGCTCACGAAACCACTGCAACAAACGAAGTTGAAGAAACACCGAGCAGGATGCCAGCTAATCGAGTGAAGAAGGACGACAGGGAAAATGATCGTTGAGGGAGGATATTGAGAAAAATCATCCAACGCTCATTTTCGCACCATTCGCATCTTCGCGCGCCGCGCGTGCGCGATACGTGGAACACAGGGGTGCCCACACAACCAAGACGTCAGACACACACATACTGTACTTTTGCTTCTCACGCTTGCTTGTGCATGCTCGCTTTGCGCTCGCTTAATAAATATTAATTATTCTCATATACGGTGTCATATTTGTGTTATCTGCAACAAAACCCTCAACAAAGAACAAAATTCGTAGTTAATAATTTAGTTAAGAATGCTCACAGTCAAATCATACGGTACATTCGGAACGACGACTGCTTTACCCCGAGGACCAATAAAAAAGAGGAATTCCCGAATTATTGTCGGGTCCGCGCGACGCGGCGTACGTGCCAGTTCGCTCGAACCGAACCGCGACATTTGGCGAGCAGATACATTCATGTCTAAATCTCTTTACAGTTTAAGCCGTATTGTTATCACTACCGTAAAGAAATCTGTGAATAATAAAACACACGTGCAGAGCAGCTTGGGCTGTCCTCGAGGACAATCTGACCAGTAGAACCGTACACCCTAATAAAAGGATTAACCGCCGCGCTCACTTGACGCTCGAGTCAAGCGCGGAAAACTTTTTATTATGGTGACTAGTGCGTCACGGGAATTTCCCTATGGTCATGATTGGGTCCGACAGCGATGTCCACGTTGCACCCTTCTTTCCCACCTAATTCTCCTTCGTGATTGGTGATGAGAAAATATTCCTCCCACTCTTAATTTTGCACCAATAATGTTTTCGTGGAACGTAGAATTTGACCCCTCTCAAATTTTGAGGACTTCTCGTCACCAACTACGAATCGCCAGTCTAGAACTTCACCTCGACCGAGACACATCGAGAACTACTGGGCAACAGTTGAGATTGTCTCGTGTCGAATCAACTAAGTATTTTGTGCCTTGAAATTACTTTCAAGCATAAACAAAGACTCGTTACCATAACATCAATTAAATCTTAAGTGATTAGTGTAAACTGTTGAATTTTTAAATAAATCATATTTATCTGTTCTTCGGTTTCAAGACATTAATTTCACTTCTGAATAAAAATCAAGTCGTTGGTGATTAATTTCCCTGACGACGATACCTAGGGACTACGTCACCACCAGAGTGTAAATCGGGCCTTACAACCCCGACAGGTCGTAGTAACACCGCGCGGTCCCGACGTATCGCACAATAATATTACTAATACATCGCATATTATCTTGTACTGCCGCAACCGGTATTACCGGTAACCTCAGCGACAGTGAGGTTATACCGGCATGCCGACATTCAATTATAAATCGAAGACGGGATACTAACTGGCAACATGTTTCACATTAATAAACATCTACTTACCTATTATTTATTATGCAGAGCATCGCTATTATCGCTGAAGAATATTAATTGCGCACTTGCTGCTGGTACTCGATTTACGCGTATGTCCGAACCGCCAACGCGATAGTGGCGCTCACCATTCGAAGGGTTTGACTCAACTACTACGAGCCGTTGCGGTGTGGACAAACGATTCGTTGTGACCGTGAAAATTCGAATAGTTGCCTCAACCATTCGATTTCTTGAGGTCATTATTCGATTAGAACGAATCATAAATAGTTACCACAACCATTTGACGCGGTTGTAACAACTGTCGCATTAGTTGCTGGAAGTAATCGCAAAAAAGCGATGTACAGCAACGTGAAGAATTAGTTGCTGCAACCAAACTTTTTTTTCCGTGTACCTCAACAGAAACGTCGATTTGACGGACGACGAACAAAACAAAAACGGACATCTTCCCGCGACCATACAACCGGGACCCGGTCTCTCGCACCGCGTATTTCTACGCGGGGCCGCCCGGTCGGCCGGGCCTTCCTCGAGGTGTCCCGCGCCTGTCCGCTTAACCGATTTTCCCGGTGCGTTGCGGCGTGGGCGGGAATTCCGGAAAAAAAATGCCCGAGCGCGTGGACGAAGGCGCGGTTAACAATTTCGCGGAAAACCCGTCGACTCGGCCGTCGCGCGCCCTCGTCGAAGCCAAGGGCAAATTTGCCAAGTGGCGGTTGGTCTGAAGGACCGGGACAAAAAAAACAAATAAATTAAAGGAGACTTGACGCCGCGCGACTTGGCTCACCCGTCGACCGATGTTACGGCGCTCGCTCCTCCCTTCCTGGCACGCGGAACTCTGCTCGTGCGTTTTTCTTCGCAAGTTCCGCTCCTATTGATTTCTCGATCAGGCGATTGAAGGGCTGCGTGCTCGATCGCGAACTCGCTCGCTCGACTTGTCCCCGGGAAGTGCCCAGAAGTCTCCCTCGCTCGCACGCACCGGGGTTCCGACCCTTCTCTTTTCCTCTCGGCGTCCAGCAGACAGGCGGCCAACTCTGACTTGCCGAACGGCTGAT
This sequence comes from Pimpla rufipes, assembly GCA_963932165.1. NCBI lineage: Eukaryota > Metazoa > Arthropoda > Insecta > Hymenoptera > Ichneumonidae > Pimpla > Pimpla rufipes. Next base: position 1,196,683 of record OZ010636.1, on the reverse strand, counting down.
CGTCCGCGGACGGTGACGATCGTCCGCGCCACAGTTGGCATGCGTGGCGCGAGGGACGTGAGGCGGCGGTCATCCAATCGGCGGCGGCGGGAGATACAAGCGCGTCGAACGCGCAGTGGCGTCGCGGCGAGGTCGCAGTGGCAGTCCCGTGTCTTCTCTCTCTCGAACTCCCAAGCCGACCTGTCGATGCGGGTTCGCCCCGGCGCTCGGCGCCAATTCTCGACGGAAAAGCGGGCAAAAATTATAAAAAAACAAAGATTAATAATAAATAATATTAAGATATGAATTATGGCCCCGCGGATCGGTCCAGGATCGGTCAAGCGAGCAAGAGGCAGCGGTTCTCGCACGGCTCAAATTTTTCCCGTGCTACACCTGATATAAGATTAGTTTCAGACCATCCGGGTTGTCCTTAAAAAATACTGACTGTTTGAAGATAGATCCGTCGGTGAAGTCTGCGAATACATGCGGGTCACTAAAATCGCGATTACGGTTCAACTCCGTCGCAAGAGATTTATCAGTGAAGAGTTGTGTCAGCGTTTCAGCTATAGGCACGTAATGAAAAAAAACTTCTATTCTTGTTGTTCCCATCAATAGAAACTTCCACGGGATGCACGTGTGAAAAATTTTCTTCATAAAACTTTTTCCGTAGAAAATCTGTTCCTAACTTACTCTTACACTCTAAAAAAAGTTGCAAAGTAGAACTTTGCACACTGCTTCCTCATTAATTCCCCTTTTTCACAAAGCCACCTCTATGAAGAAGCTTATTTATTAACTTTGGCTTCATCATAGAGGAAGCTTTGTGAAAAAGGGGAATTAATGAGGAAGCAGTGTGCAAAGTTCTACTTTGCAACTTTTTTAAAATTTGAACAAAAGAAAACTCCGTTACAAACACCGTTACATCTAATTTTGATTAGATACACAGTTTTGACTTACTTTAATAACTTTTCCATAAGTTACAGCGAAAATCTTAATTTTTAAAAAAATTCATAACAGCGTAAAATCCGAACGACTTTACCGATCGTCACCAAATTTTATACGTAGCAGCGCTGTATGTTATTTTTTGACTGTCGAATATTTTGGTTCATTTGTGAGATTCGACGTGATTTAGAGCAAACTTTATTTTTTTCGAAAAATTCAAAATTCTATAAAACCGGAACCGCTTTACCGATTTCGCTGAAATTCAATACCAAACAACATTGAACTTGTCTTTATTTATGATGAAGTATACAGCTGAATCGTCGAACTGTTACGAAAGTTAGAGCGATCACGCCATTTTTTTTTAAATTAAAAATTCGATAAAATTTGTATACATGGATATATTTAATTTTTAAAATATGTGAATTACAGAGGATTTAATACTCTACTTGCGTGCCAATTTTTAGCTCGATCCATCATGCCATTCCTGAGTTGTATGTATGTATGTATTGTTTATTGCGTATCAGGGGTACAAAGTTACTCCTATAGCAAGGGGGGTAGCATTATTAGTGTTGTTTTTGGTGTTTTCATCGATTGTTACAGAGTTCTTATATCTATTTTATCTTTCTTTTTACGCTTATTATATTTGTGGTGTCTTTTTACATAGTTCATGCGTTGAGTGCGAAGGCTCTTAGCATTAGGCTCCGGATAACATAGTTGTACAGTCTTTTTAGGGCTTTGTGGTCCCGGGTATTCAGTAGGGTGATCAGGTCGCCTCCGGGGTTAGCCGCGCTCGCGATTTCGCCGATGTAGTGGGTTCTGTAGGGTTCTAATAATGGGCATCTAAGTAAAAAGTGTTCGATCGTTTCGTTTTCTTCCAGATTGCATATCTGGCAAAGTTGTTTCGGGTCTAATTTCGCTGTACAGTTTTTATAGCTTATCGGACAGTAGAACTTATTGGCTAATCTAAGTTGGGCTATTGTTCGTTTTATTGCTATGGGTAGGCGCAGGGTAAGGTGCTTTGCTGTGGTGTCATCGATTGACCTCGGGATTGCAAATTGACAAGCAGTCGATGCAGACCAGGTTTCAATGTCGCGTTCTATCAGAATTCTTTTATATCGGTCAAATATCTCGATTTTTCTTCTGCTCCAAGCGTCGTGTTCGAAGATTCCCCATAAGTCAAGTGCTTCGGTCTCGTTTATGAATGTTTTGAACTGCGTAGCCCAGTTATATTTATTTTCTTCGTTGAGATTTTCGGCGAGGGAAATTAACCTACGGATACATATTTTTGGTAAGTAATTTTCGTTTGCTTTGAGGATTTTTTCGAACCAAGCCCACGTGTGTTTCATAGCCGTGTATTTTATTTTTGTTGTGCCAAGCTCTAGTCTGAGTATGGCGTTTGGTGTGTTTTTCGGAAGGTATAATAATCTTTTAAAAAACCACGTGTGCGCTGTTTCTAAGAGTTCGGTGTATCTTAGTCCCCACGCCGGGAAAGCATAGAGTAGAGTAGACGCGACGATACTATCGAACAGTTTTACGTAGGCGTCCCAAGTCTCACATTTTGCTCTTGAGAGGATGTTCAGAGTCGTTCCGGATGCAATTTTTGCTTTACTAATCGCCGCTTGGGCTGCTTTAAGTCCTAATGTCGATGTCGCGATTGGGACGCCTAAGTAATTGTAACTGTTGACAACTTCAATGTTTGTTTCTGCGTATTTTGTGTTATGCTTTTCTATCAGTTTAGGTTTTCCTCCGGATTTAAAAACTACAATTTTTGTCTTGTTGGTGTTGACTTCGAGGTGGTTCAGGGTGCAGTAATCTTCGAGGGCTTTGAGTTTTCTTTTTATGTCAACGTGCGAGTGCGCGAGGATGACAGTGTCGTCTGCGTAAAGTATCATAATGATGTCGCGCATTCCGTTAATGTTCAGACCAGATAGACCCCTATTCCTGAAAAACGCCTCGAAGTCAGCCAGGTACAGTAAAAATAGATCAGGGCTCAATGATTCGCCTTGTAAGACTCCTTCGGTGACCGGGAACTCTTTCGAAAACTCGCCTCGCGATTTAACTTGAATATTTGTTTGGTCGTATAGAGATTTGACTATCCGTATGAATTTTGGGCTAATTCCTTGTCCGTATAATTTCTCCCAGAGACGCGTGTGCGGGATAGAGTCGAATGCTCTCTTGAAGTCTACGAATATCGCGTAGACTTCTCTATCGCCTAGTCTGAGCTGCAATTGAATCGCGGCGGTTAGTGTGAAAATACTGTCGGTACAGCTGCGTCCTTTTCTAAAGCCCATTTGTGAGTCAGGTATAATTTGGAGTTGCTCAGTGAGTTTGGATAGTCTGCCTCTCAGTATTCCCGTGAATATCTTTGTCAGGTTGTTTACTAAGGCAATTCCGCGGTAGTTAGATGGATTTTCTGTTTCGCCTTTTTTATAAATCATTGTTAGTGAGACTTTTGCCCATGATGGCGGAATCGTTTCGTTTTTGAGAATTTCATTATAGAGATTTAAGAGGTATTGATATGCCGGTGGAGGGAGTGACTTAAGGAATTCGCATGGGATGTTGTCGGGACCTGGCGCTTTTCCGCGTTTGGCTTTTCTTAGTGCTATTTCTAGTTCGATGGGCGAAATTTCTTCGTCTAAAATTGGATAGCCCGGTCCGTGAAACGTTATGTTGCTGCTACTTCTAGGTCCGTAAATCGTTGAGTAAAAATTGTTCCATCGCTCGATAGGTAGTGAAGCTGGGGCGTTCTGTTTCTGCTTGCGCATTTTTACTGCACTCCAAAAGTAGGCGGGGCAGCTAAGATTCGAGAAACTAGTTTTGATTCGTTGGGAGTATTGCTTTTTTGCGGCGTCTAAGTTGTCTCGGTATTGTTTCTTGCAACTGATGAATTTTGTTTTGGCTTCCATACTATGATTCGGCTGACCGATAGCCCGAGTGGCTTCTCGAAGCTCTTTTTTGCATTCTTTACATTTTTTGTCGAACCAGAGTTTATTTTTGTTTGTTTTTGGTTTATTCGAAGTAGAGCGCATCATATTTGCTGTTTCTGCGGATTCTAGTATTGCTTTTGTCAAGTTTTCGTTCAAAGTTATTGCAGTCGCGTGTGGAGGCGTATCTATGAATCTGGTCGAGTTTAGCATTGAATTAAAGTAGGCTTCTTCACCCTCGTCTTTCCATTTCAATCTAGTTTGTGGAGTCGAAATAAGTTCTGTCTCCTCTTTTTCTTGCATTGTTCGAGAATTCTCGCTCCAGAGGCACAGTTCTATTGGGAAATGGTCGGATAATGTTGGCTCTAAGACGACGCGCAAATCTTTAATCCATCTCAGGCCTGTTACGCTTACCCACACGAGATCTATTACGCTTTTGCCTATCGTACTATAATATGTTGGCCGGGCCGGCCGGTCGCTTGGCGCTCGTCCGTTTATTAATAGGAAGGCGTTTGTACTCATGAATTCGGATATTTGTGCGCCTCTTTGGTTAATTAAGGGGTCAGTTGTCGTTATCGTGTCGTAAAGGTTCGTTTCGTCGAAGATTTCTGTGGGCGTAAGGTCTTGGTCTTGTCCGCCGACTCTGGCGTTCGAGTCTCCGCCGATTATAATTAGTTCGTCTTTATATTTTACATTTATTTCATCGAGAAGGATTTGTAATGATTCTAGAATTGGTTCTAACCTGAGGTCCGGTTTAAAATAAATCGTTCCGATAATTGCAAGTGTGTCAGGTAAAGTTGTTCTTACAAATATCCACCATTGGCTGATGTCGATGACTTCCGTTTTATTTCTCGAGAAAATTGCCAGGCCGCCACTTCCACGTCCTTTGCTGTAGTCCTTCGTCGCATCAGACCAGGTGCAGTTGACATTTTTTAAGTATGACGGCGTTACATTCGGTGATTTAGTTAGCCAGGTTTCTTGTACACAGTATATGTTGGCGGGTGTTGTTGTTAGGCCGTGTTCAACGTTTGAAAAACCGTGGGCGTTCCAAAAAATTACCGATGTTTCGCCCTGCCATAGTAGTTTTTTGCCGGGGTTGCCGATGTAGAGGGTGCGGTGGGAGCTGGGTCAGCGGTTGCTGAAGTGCGACTCGGATTCTTCAGTTTTGCTTCTTTGACGTCCCATTGGTGCCATATGCCGTCAATTTCGAGCTTGTTGTACGTTATCTTCACTTGGTGACCTGCTGCTCGTTGTTGTTTTGCAAAATCGCGCATCTTTTTTGCGGATTGCCTTTCATTGTAGGTAAGTTCCCCGTTTATGTAGATGTTTCTCCCTTTTAGCTGTTTCTTTTTCGTTAGAATTTCGTTCTTTGCTTCCCAGCTGTCAAGTTTGACAGCGTACAGAGCGTTTTTTCCGCTTGTTATGGTTCGGTAGTCGACGATCTTTCCTTCGGTGCCAAACTCGGATGCGAGGAACTGCTCGAGGGTCTCTTTGGTTTTCTTCGGTTCGGCTGTCAGTCCTCTTATCACAATACTATTTTTTATTTCTGCTTTTTCTAATTGTTCGATTTTCCATTCGATCATGTCCATTTTGCGGTTTTCTACGGGATTTACATTCGCTGTTGAAGATGTTTTTTCTTCCAGAGTAGACAGTCGGTTTCGGACGTCTTGATTTCTTGCCCCTTCAGCTTCCTCAAGCGACTGGATTCTTGCCTCGAGCTGTTGGTGTGCCTGCGTACATTCCTCCTTGTATTTTTTGAGCTCTTGTTTTATCTCGTTGAGTTTTACGTCCTGTTTCGCGCTTGTTTGTTCAATTAAATTTATCATATTGGTGTGACGGCTGGCGCTGTCTTCTCTCATCATCTTCAGCTCTTCTATGATTATTTCCATGTTTGGGGCCGGATTTTCTTGCTGCACTGCACTCGAGGGTGGGCTGTTTGTGGTTGGTGTTCTAGGACTGCCCGTTCGTGTGCTCTCGGGCGGGGACCGTGCCGTTTTTGTTGAGGTCCTGAATGCTTTAAATTCTCTTTGCTCAGTTTCGTCGAGTGATTTGTCGAGTGAGGCTGATCGTTTTCTCTTATGTAGAATGTAGTTTTCAATCGACCCGAGCGAGTTGCTTCTCTCTCTCTGTAATAAATGCTGTTTAGAAGGTCGGCCTCTTATCTTAGGAGTTACTTGCGTTGTATCAGTGCGCTTAGTTTTCTCGCTACTGGGAGTCACTGTCGGTATTTTCTCTGCTGCGGTTGTTGAATTAGCTGTCGATACAGACGGTTTTGTGTTCCGGGAGATGTCGCCGCTGGGCATTGGCGGTCCTGTTTTGTCTGCTCGTCCCCTTGCTCCTTTCCCCTCGGTTTATAACCTCAAACAGTATACACACGGTTTTTACAGAGAGATTTCAGCATTGTACTCACACGGTTGCTGCGTGATTTTTTTTTCCAGCGTGTGTAGGACGGATTTCTTTCTTGGACTCGGTGTCTCGGTGAATTTTCCAGTTAAGCGTATAGCCGTGGCCGTTGATTTTTGTTAGCTGGTACTTGTACACGTCTTTCTCTTTTGGCAGTTCATGCGATCCCCGCCATTCCTGAGTTATGAACAATTGTTCGGTGCCTGGACCACACACACACACACACACACACACACACACACACACACACACACACACACACACACACACGCACGCACGCACGCACGCACGCACGCACGCACGCACGCACGCACGCACGCACGCACGCACGCACGCACGCACGCACGCACGCACGCACGCACGCACGCACGCACGCACGCACGCACGCACGCACGCACGCACGCACGCACGCACGCACGCACGCACGCACGCACGCACGCACGCACGCACGCACGCACGCACGCACGCACGCACGCACGCACGCACGCACGCACGCACGCACGCACGCACGCACGCACGCACGCACGCACGCACGCACGCACGCACGCACGCACGCACGCACGCACGCACGCACGCACGCACGCACGCACGCACGCACGCACGCACGCACGCACGCACGCACGCACGCACGCACGCACGCACGCACGCACGCACGCACGCACGCACGCACGCACGCACGCACGCACGCACGCACGCACGCACGCACGCACGCACGCACGCACGCACGCACGCACGCACGCACGCACGCACGCACGCACGCACGCACGCACGCACGCACGCACGCACGCACGCACGCACGCACGCACGCACGCACGCACGCACGCACGCACGCACGCACGCACGCACGCACGCACGCACGCACGCACGCACGCACGCACGCACGCACGCACGCACGCACGCACGCACGCACGCACGCACGCACGCACGCACGCACGCACGCACGCACGCACGCACGCACGCACGCACGCACGCACGCACGCACGCACGCACGCACGCACGCACGCACGCACGCACGCACGCACGCACGCACGCACGCACGCACGCACGCACGCACGCACGCACGCACGCACGCACGCACGCACGCACGCACGCACGCACGCACGCACGCACGCACGCACGCACGCACGCACGCACGCACGCACGCACGCACGCACGCACGCACGCACGCACGCACGCACGCACGCACGCACGCACGCACGCACGCACGCACGCACGCACGCACGCACGCACGCACGCACGCACGCACGCACGCACGCACGCACGCACGCACGCACGCACGCACGCACGCACGCACGCACGCACGCACGCACGCACGCACGCACGCACGCACGCACGCACGCACGCACGCACGCACGCACGCACGCACGCACGCACGCACGCACGCACGCACGCACGCACGCACGCACGCACGCACGCACGCACGCACGCACGCACGCACGCACGCACGCACGCACGCACGCACGCACGCACGCACGCACGCACGCACGCACGCACGCACGCACGCACGCACGCACGCACGCACGCACGCACGCACGCACGCACGCACGCACGCACGCACGCACGCACGCACGCACGCACGCACGCACGCACGCACGCACGCACGCACGCACGCACGCACGCACGCACGCACGCACGCACGCACGCACGCACGCACGCACGCACGCACGCACGCACGCACGCACGCACGCACGCACGCACGCACGCACGCACGCACGCACGCACGCACGCACGCACGCACGCACGCACGCACGCACGCACGCACGCACGCACGCACGCACGCACGCACGCACGCACGCACGCACGCACGCACGCACGCACGCACGCACGCACGCACGCACGCACGCACGCACGCACGCACGCACGCACGCACGCACGCACGCACGCACGCACGCACGCACGCACGCACGCACGCACGCACGCACGCACGCACGCACGCACGCACGCACGCACGCACGCACGCACGCACGCACGCACGCACGCACGCACGCACGCACGCACGCACGCACGCACGCACGCACGCACGCACGCACGCACGCACGCACACACACACACACACACACACAGACACACACACACACACATCCAGACATATTTCTCGACCACTTTTCTCGACGTTTTAGGTGATTCTGAGTGTGTTAACATGAAAATCTCGAAAAAAAAAAATTTCACGAAAACAAAGCTTCCTCTATGAGGAAGCAAAAGGGTCATTATCAAATGTTTCGTCTAAAATACTATTGACTTTCTCCGATGTTAAACCCTGTGACGTGATTTTTCGGAATCACGGTCACAAGATCTAGTTACCGGTGGATTCGAGTATTTTTTTCGTATTATTGCTTCCTCATAGAGGAAGCTTTGTTTTCGTGAAATTTTTTTTTTTCGAGATTTTCATGTTAACATACTTAGAATCACCTAAAACGTCGAGAAAAGTGGTCTAGAAAATATGTCTGTATGTGTGTATGTGTGTGTGTGTGTGTGTGTGTATGTATGTATGGTCCAGGCACCGAACATTCAATTGTTCATAACTCAGGAATGGCATGATGGATCGAGCTAAAAATTGGCACGCAAGTAGAGTATTAAATCCTCTTAATTCACATATTTTAAAAATTAAGTATATCCATGTATACAAATTTTATCGAATTTTAAATTTTTCAAAAAAATGGCGTGATCGCTCTAACTTTCGTAAAAGTTCGACGATTCAGCTATATACTTCATCATAAATAAAGACACGGTTAATGTTGTTTGGTATTGAATTTCAGCGAAATCGGTAAAGCGGTTCCGGTGTTATAGAATTTTGAATTTTTCGAAAAAAATAAATTTTGCTCTAAATCACG